>OV884003.1:42052074-42072074 GCA_930367185.1 Myathropa florea
AGAAAAAATATGTGCATCGCACAATAACATACATATTTTTAGCTAAAAGTATGGCATAATTTGGTTTATTTCCATTTTCTCGGAAACTACTAGGCCTAGAATTAAGATTTTTGGTTTAAAATGTTCGTAATGAATGCCTCTACAAATCTTGTTATGGTCAAAACCACGCCAGACTTACCGTTTTTGAGAAAAAATATGTGCATCGCACAATAACATACATATTTTCAGCTAAAAGTATGGCATAATTTGGTTTATTTCCATTTTCTCGGAAACTACTAGGCCTAGAATTAAGATTTTTGGTTTAAAATGTTCGTAATGAATGCCTCTACAAATCTTGTTATGGTCAAAACCACGCCAGACTTACCGTTTTTGAGAAAAAATATGTGTATCGCACAATAACATACATATTTTTACATATTTTCAGCTAAAAGTATGGCATAATTTGGTTTATTTCCATTTTCTCGGAAACTACTAGGCCTAGAATTAAGATTTTTGGTTTAAAATGTTCGTAATGAATGCCTCTACAAATCTTGTTATGGTCAAAACCACGCCAGACTTACCGTTTTTGAGAAAAAATATGTGCATCGCACAATAACATACATATTTTCAGCTAAAAGTATGGCATAATTTGGTTTATTTTCATTTTCTCGGAAACTACTAGGCTTAGAATTAAGATTTTTGGTTTAAAATGTTCGTAATGAATGCCTCTACAAATCTTGTTATGGTCAAAACCACGCCAGACTTACCGTTTTTGAGAAAAAATATGTGTATCGCACAATAACATACATATTTTTACATATTTTCAGCTAAAAGTATGGCATAATTTGGTTTATTTTCATTTTCTCGGAAACTACTAGGCCTAGAATTAAGATTTTTGGTTTAAAATGTTCGTAATGAATGCCTCTACAAATCCTGTTATGGTCAAAACCACGCCAGACTTACCGTTTTTGAGAAAAAATATGTGCATCGCACAATAACATACATATTTTTACATATTTTCAGCTAAAAGTATGGCATAATTTGGTTTATTTCCATTTTCTCGGAAACTACTAGGCCTAGAATTAAGATTTTTGGTTTAAAATGTTCGTAATGAATGCCTCTACAAATCTTGTTATGGTCAAAACCACGCCAGACTTACCCTTTTTGAGAAAAAATATGTGCATCGCACAATAACATACATATTTTTAGCTAAAAGTATGGCATAATTTGGTTTATTTCCATTTTCTCGGAAACTACTAGGCCTAGAATTAAGATTTTTGGTTTAAAATGTTCGTAATGAATGCCTCTACAAATCTTGTTATGGTCAAAACCACGCCAGACTTACCGTTTTTGAGAAAAAATTTGTGTATCGCACAATAACATACATATTTTTACATATTTTCAGCTAAAAGTATGGCATAATTTGGTTTATTTCCATTTTCTCGGAAACTACTAGGCCTAGAATTAAGATTTTTGGTTTAAAATGTTCGTATCGAATCGTATCGAATCGTATTCGAATGCCTCTACAAATCTTGTTATGGTCAAAACCACGCCAGACTTACCGTTTTTGAGAAAAAATATGTGCATCGCACAATAACATACATATTTTTAGCTAAAAGTATGGCATAATTTGGTTTATTTTCATTTTCTCGGAAACTACTAGGCCTAGAATTAAGATTTTTGGTTTAAAATGTTCGTAATGAATGCCTCTACAAATCTTGTTATGGTCAAAACCACGCCAGACTTACCGTTTTTGAGAAAAAATATGTGTATCGCACAATAACATACATATTTTTACATATTTTCAGCTAAAAGTATGGCATAATTTGGTTTATTTCCATTTTCTCGGAAACTACTAGGCCTAGAATTAAGATTTTTGGTTTAAAATGTTCGTAATGAATGCCTCTACAAATCTTGTTATGGTCAAAACCACGCCAGACTTACCGTTTTTGAGAAAAAATATGTGTATCGCACAATAACATACATATTTTTACATATTTTCAGCTAAAAGTATGGCATAATTTGGTTTATTTCCATTTTCTCGGAAACTACTAGGCCTAGAATTAAGATTTTTGGTTTAAAATGTTCGTAATGAATGCCTCTACAAATCTTGTTATGGTCAAAACCACGCCAGACTTACCGTTTTTGAGAAAAAATATGTGCATCGCACAATAACATACATATTTTTACATATTTTCAGCTAAAAGTATGGCATAATTTGGTTTATTTCCATTTTCTCGGAAACTACTAGGCCTAGAATTAAGATTTTTGGTTTAAAATGTTCGTAATGAATGCCTCTACAAATCTTGTTATGGTCAAAACCACGCCAGACTTACCGTTTTTGAGAAAAAATATGTGCATCGCACAATAACATACATATTTTTACATATTTTCAGCTAAAAGTATGGCATAATTTGGTTTATTTCCATTTTCTCGGAAACTACTAGGCCTAGAATTAAGATTTTTGGTTTAAAATGTTCGTAATGAATGCCTCTACAAATCTTGTTATGGTCAAAACCACGCCAGACTTACCGTTTTTGAGAAAAAATATGTGCATCGCACAATAACATACATATTTTTAGCTAAAAGTATGGCATAATTTGGTTTATTTTCATTTTCTCGGAAACTACTAGGCCTAGAATTAAGATTTTTGGTTTAAAATGTTCGTAATGAATGCCTCTACAAATCTTGTTATGGTCAAAACCACGCCAGACTTACCGTTTTTGAGAAAAAATATGTGCATCGCACAATAACATACATATTTTTAGCTAAAAGTATGGCATCATTTGGTTTATTTTCATTTTCTCGGAAACTACTAGGCCTAGAATTAAGATTTTTGGTTTAAAATGTTTGTAATGAATGCCTCTACAAATCTTGTTATGGTCAAAACCACGCCAGACTTACCGTTTTTGAGAAAAAATATGTGTATCGCACAATAACATACATATTTTTACATATTTTCAGCTAAAAGTATGGCATAATTTGGTTTATTTCCATTTTCTCGGAAACTACTAGGCCTAGAATTAAGATTTTTGGTTTAAAATGTTCGTAATGAATGCCTCTACAAATCTTGTTATGGTCAAAACCACGCCAGACTTACCGTTTTTGAGAAAAAATATGTGTATCGCACAATAACATACATATTTTTACATATTTTCAGCTAAAAGTATGGCATAATTTGGTTTATTTCCATTTTCTCGGAAACTACTAGGCCTAGAATTAAGATTTTTGGTTTAAAATGTTCGTAATGAATGCCTCTACAAATCTTGTTATGGTCAAAACCACGCCAGACTTACCGTTTTTGAGAAAAAATATGTGCATCGCACAATAACATACATATTTTTAGCTAAAAGTATGGCATAATTTGGTTTATTTCCATTTTCTCGGAAACTACTAGGCCTAGAATTAAGATTTTTGGTTTAAAATGTTCGTAATGAATGCCTCTACAAATCTTGTTATGGTCAAAACCACGCCAGGCTTACCGTTTTTGAGAAAAAATATGTGTATCGCACAATAACATACATATTTTTAGCTAAAAGTATGGCATAATTTGGTTTATTTTCATTTTCTCGGAAACTACTAGGCCTAGAATTAAGATTTTTGGTTTAAAATGTTCGTAATGAATGCCTCTACAAATCTTGTTATGGTCAAAACCACGCCAGACTTACCGTTTTTGAGAAAAAATATGTGTATCGCACAATAACATACATATTTTTACATATTTTCAGCTAAAAGTATGGCATAATTTGGTTTATTTCCATTTTCTCGGAAACTACTAGGCCTAGAATTAAGATTTTTGGTTTAAAATGTTCGTAATGAATGCCTCTACAAATCTTGTTATGGTCAAAACCACGCCAGACTTACCCTTTTTGAGAAAAAATATGTGCATCGCACAATAACATACATATTTTTAGCTAAAAGTATGGCATAATTTGGATTATTTCCATTTTCTCGGAAACTACTAGGCCTAGAATTAAGATTTTTGGTTTAAAATGTTCGTAATGAATGCCTCTACAAATCTTGTTATGGTCAAAACCACGCCAGACTTACCGTTTTTGAGAAAAAATATGTGTATCGCACAATAACATACATATTTTTACATATTTTCAGCTAAAAGTATGGCATAATTTGGTTTATTTCCATTTTCTCGGAAACTACTAGGCCTAGAATTAAGATTTTTGGTTTAAAATGTTCGTAATGAATGCCTCTACAAATCTTGTTATGGTCAAAACCACGCCAGACTTACCGTTTTTGAGAAAAAATATGTGCATCGCACAATAACATACATATTTTTACATATTTTCAGCTAAAAGTATGGCATAATTTGGTTTATTTCCATTTTCTCGGAAACTACTAGGCCTAGAATTAAGATTTTTGGTTTAAAATGTTCGTAATGAATGCCTCTACAAATCTTGTTATGGTCAAAACCACGCCAGACTTACCGTTTTTGAGAAAAAATATGTGCATCGCACAATAACATACATATTTTTAGCTAAAAGTATGGCATAATTTGGTTTATTTTCATTTTCTCGGAAACTACTAGGCCTAGAATTAAGATTTTTGGTTTAAAATGTTCGTAATGAATGCCTCTACAAATCTTGTTATGGTCAAAACCACGCCAGACTTACCGTTTTTGAGAAAAAATATGTGTATCGCACAATAACATACATATTTTTAGCTAAAAGTATGGCATAATTTGGTTTATTTTCATTTTCTCGGAAACTACTAGGCCTAGAATTAAGATTTTTGGTTTAAAATGTTCGTAATGAATGCCTCTACAAATCTTGTTATGGTCAAAACCACGCCAGACTTACCGTTTTTGAGAAAAAATATGTGTATCGCACAATAACATACATATTTTTACATATTTTCAGCTAAAAGTATGGCATAATTTGGTTTATTTTCATTTTCTCGGAAACTAGTAGGCCTAGAATTAAGATTTTTGGTTTAAAATGTTCGTAATGAATGCCTCTACAAATCTTGTTATGGTCAAAACCACGCCAGACTTACCGTTTTTGAGAAAAAATATGTGTATCGCACAATAACATACATATTTTTACATATTTTCAGCTAAAAGTATGGCATAATTTGGTTTATTTCCATTTTCTCGGAAACTACTAGGCCTAGAATTAAGATTTTTGGTTTAAAATGTTCGTAATGAATGCCTCTACAAATCTTGTTATGGTCAAAACCACGCCAGACTTACCGTTTTTGAGAAAAAATATGTGCATCGCACAATAACATACATATTTTTACATATTTTCAGCTAAAAGTATGGCATAATTTGGTTTATTTCCATTTTCTCGGAAACTACTAGGCCTAGAATTAAGATTTTTGGTTTAAAATGTTCGTAATGAATGCCTCTACAAATCTTGTTATGGTCAAAACCACGCCAGACTTACCGTTTTTGAGAAAAAATATGTGCATCGCACAATAACATACATATTTTTAGCTAAAAGTATGGCATAATTTGGTTTATTTTCATTTTCTCGGAAACTACTAGGCCTAGAATTAAGATTTTTGGTTTAAAATGTTCGTAATGAATGCCTCTACAAATCTTGTTATGGTCAAAACCACGCCAGACTTACCGTTTTTGAGAAAAAATATGTGTATCGCACAATAACATACATATTTTTAGCTAAAAGTATGGCATAATTTGGTTTATTTTCATTTTCTCGGAAACTACTAGGCCTAGAATTAAGATTTTTGGTTTAAAATGTTCGTAATGAATGCCTCTACAAATCTTGTTATGGTCAAAACCACGCCAGACTTACCGTTTTTGAGAAAAAATATGTGTATCGCACAATAACATACATATTTTTACATATTTTCAGCTAAAAGTATGGCATAATTTGGTTTATTTCCATTTTCTCGGAAACTACTAGGCCTAGAATTAAGATTTTTGGTTTAAAATGTTCGTAATGAATGCCTCTACAAATCTTGTTATGGTCAAAACCACGCCAGACTTACCGTTTTTGAGAAAAAATATGTGCATCGCACAATAACATACATATTTTTAGCTAAAAGTATGGCATAATTTGGTTTATTTTCATTTTCTCGGAAACTACTAGGCCTAGAATTAAGATTTTTGGTTTAAAATGTTCGTAATGAATGCCTCTACAAATCTTGTTATGGTCAAAACCACGCCAGACTTACCGTTTTTGAGAAAAAATATGTGTATCGCACAATAACATACATATTTTTACATATTTTCAGCTAAAAGTATGGCATAATTTGGTTTATTTCCATTTTCTCGGAAACTACTAGGCCTAGAATTAAGATTTTTGGTTTAAAATGTTCGTAATGAATGCCTCTACAAATCTTGTTATGGTCAAAACCACGCCAGACTTACCGTTTTTGAGAAAAAATATGTGTATCGCACAATAACATACATATTTTTACATATTTTCAGCTAAAAGTATGGCATAATTTGGTTTATTTCCATTTTCTCGGAAACTACTAGGCCTAGAATTAAGATTTTTGGTTTAAAATGTTCGTAATGAATGCCTCTACAAATCTTGTTATGGTCAAAACCACGCCAGACTTACCCTTTTTGAGAAAAAATATGTGCATCGCACAATAACATACATATTTTTAGCTAAAAGTATGGCATAATTTGGATTATTTCCATTTTCTCGGAAACTACTAGGCCTAGAATTAAGATTTTTGGTTTAAAATGTTCGTAATGAATGCCTCTACAAATCTTGTTATGGTCAAAACCACGCCAGACTTACCGTTTTTGAGAAAAAATATGTGTATCGCACAATAACATACATATTTTTACATATTTTCAGCTAAAAGTATGGCATAATTTGGTTTATTTCCATTTTCTCGGAAACTACTAGGCCTAGAATTAAGATTTTTGGTTTAAAATGTTCGTAATGAATGCCTCTACAAATCTTGTTATGGTCAAAACCACGCCAGACTTACCGTTTTTGAGAAAAAATATGTGCATCGCACAATAACATACATATTTTTACATATTTTCAGCTAAAAGTATGGCATAATTTGGTTTATTTCCATTTTCTCGGAAACTACTAGGCCTAGAATTAAGATTTTTGGTTTAAAATGTTCGTAATGAATGCCTCTACAAATCTTGTTATGGTCAAAACCACGCCAGACTTACCGTTTTTGAGAAAAAATATGTGCATCGCACAATAACATACATATTTTTAGCTAAAAGTATGGCATAATTTGGTTTATTTTCATTTTCTCGGAAACTACTAGGCCTAGAATTAAGATTTTTGGTTTAAAATGTTCGTAATGAATGCCTCTACAAATCTTGTTATGGTCAAAACCACGCCAGACTTACCGTTTTTGAGAAAAAATATGTGTATCGCACAATAACATACATATTTTTAGCTAAAAGTATGGCATAATTTGGTTTATTTTCATTTTCTCGGAAACTACTAGGCCTAGAATTAAGATTTTTGGTTTAAAATGTTCGTAATGAATGCCTCTACAAATCTTGTTATGGTCAAAACCACGCCAGACTTACCGTTTTTGAGAAAAAATTTGTGTATCGCACAATAACATACATATTTTTACATATTTTCAGCTAAAAGTATGGCATAATTTGGTTTATTTTCATTTTCTCGGAAACTAGTAGGCCTAGAATTAAGATTTTTGGTTTAAAATGTTCGTAATGAATGCCTCTACAAATCTTGTTATGGTCAAAACCACGCCAGACTTACCGTTTTTGAGAAAAAATATGTGTATCGCACAATAACATACATATTTTTACATATTTTCAGCTAAAAGTATGGCATAATTTGGTTTATTTCCATTTTCTCGGAAACTACTAGGCCTAGAATTAAGATTTTTGGTTTAAAATGTTCGTAATGAATGCCTCTACAAATCTTGTTATGGTCAAAACCACGCCAGACTTACCGTTTTTGAGAAAAAATATGTGCATCGCACAATAACATACATATTTTTACATATTTTCAGCTAAAAGTATGGCATAATTTGGTTTATTTCCATTTTCTCGGAAACTACTAGGCCTAGAATTAAGATTTTTGGTTTAAAATGTTCGTAATGAATGCCTCTACAAATCTTGTTATGGTCAAAACCACGCCAGACTTACCGTTTTTGAGAAAAAATATGTGCATCGCACAATAACATACATATTTTTACATATTTTCAGCTAAAAGTATGGCATAATTTGGTTTATTTCCATTTTCTCGGAAACTACTAGGCCTAGAATTAAGATTTTTGGTTTAAAATGTTCGTAATGAATGCCTCTACAAATCTTGTTATGGTCAAAACCACGCCAGACTTACCGTTTTTGAGAAAAAATATGTGCATCGCACAATAACATACATATTTTTAGCTAAAAGTATGGCATAATTTGGTTTATTTTCATTTTCTCGGAAACTACTAGGCCTAGAATTAAGATTTTTGGTTTAAAATGTTCGTAATGAATGCCTCTACAAATCTTGTTATGGTCAAAACCACGCCAGACTTACCGTTTTTGAGAAAAAATATGTGTATCGCACAATAACATACATATTTTTAGCTAAAAGTATGGCATAATTTGGTTTATTTTCATTTTCTCGGAAACTACTAGGCCTAGAATTAAGATTTTTGGTTTAAAATGTTCGTAATGAATGCCTCTACAAATCTTGTTATGGTCAAAACCACGCCAGACTTACCGTTTTTGAGAAAAAATATGTGTATCGCACAATAACATACATATTTTTACATATTTTCAGCTAAAAGTATGGCATAATTTGGTTTATTTCCATTTTCTCGGAAACTACTAGGCCTAGAATTAAGATTTTTGGTTTAAAATGTTCGTAATGAATGCCTCTACAAATCTTGTTATGGTCAAAACCACGCCAGACTTACCCTTTTTGAGAAAAAATATGTGCATCGCACAATAACATACATATTTTTAGCTAGAAGTATGGCATAATTTGGTTTATTTCCATTTTCTCGGAAACTACTAGGCCTAGAATTAAGATTTTTGGTTTAAAATGTTCGTAATGAATGCCTCTACAAATCTTGTTATTGTCAAAACCACGCCAGACTTACCGTTTTTGAGAAAAAATATGTGTATCGCACAATAACATACATATTTTTACATATTTTCAGCTAAAAGTATGGCATAATTTGGTTTATTTCCATTTTCTCGGAAAATACTAGGCCTAGAATTAAGATTTTTGGTTTAAAATGTTCGTAATGAATGCCTCTACAAATCTTGTTATGGTCAAAACCACGCCAGACTTACCGTTTTTGAGAAAAAATATGTGCATCGCACAATAACATACATATTTTTACATATTTTCAGCTAAAAGTATGGCATAATTTGGTTTATTTCCATTTTCTCGGAAACTACTAGGCCTAGAATTAAGATTTTTGGTTTAAAATGTTCGTAATGAATGCCTCTACAAATCTTGTTATGGTCAAAACCACGCCAGACTTACCGTTTTTGAGAAAAAATATGTGCATCGCACAATAACATACATATTTTTAGCTAAAAGTATGGCATAATTTGGTTTATTTTCATTTTCTCGGAAACTACTAGGCCTAGAATTAAGATTTTTGGTTTAAAATGTTCGTAATGAATGCCTCTACAAATCTTGTTATGGTCAAAACCACGCCAGACTTACCGTTTTTGAGAAAAAATATGTGTATCGCACAATAACATACATATTTTTAGCTAAAAGTATGGCATAATTTGGTTTATTTTCATTTTCTCGGAAACTACTAGGCCTAGAATTAAGATTTTTGGTTTAAAATGTTCGTAATGAATGCCTCTACAAATCTTGTTATGGTCAAAACCACGCCAGACTTACCGTTTTTGAGAAAAAATATGTGTATCGCACAATAACATACATATTTTTACATATTTTCAGCTAAAAGTATGGCATAATTTGGTTTATTTTCATTTTCTCGGAAACTAGTAGGCCTAGAATTAAGATTTTTGGTTTAAAATGTTCGTAATGAATGCCTCTACAAATCTTGTTATGGTCAAAACCACGCCAGACTTACCGTTTTTGAGAAAAAATATGTGCATCGCACAATAACATACATATTTTTACATATTTTCAGCTAAAAGTATGGCATAATTTGGTTTATTTCCATTTTCTCGGAAACTACTAGGCCTAGAATTAAGATTTTTGGTTTAAAATGTTCGTAATGAATGCCTCTACAAATCTTGTTATGGTCAAAACCACGCCAGACTTACCGTTTTTGAGAAAAAATATGTGCATCGCACAATAACATACATATTTTTACATATTTTCAGCTAAAAGTATGGCATAATTTGGTTTATTTCCATTTTCTCGGAAACTACTAGGCCTAGAATTAAGATTTTTGGTTTAAAATGTTCGTAATGAATGCCTCTACAAATCTTGTTATGGTCAAAACCACGCCAGACTTACCGTTTTTGAGAAAAAATATGTGCATCGCACAATAACATACATATTTTTAGCTAAAAGTATGGCATAATTTGGTTTATTTCCATTTTCTCGGAAACTACTAGGCCTAGAATTAAGATTTTTGGTTTAAAATGTTCGTAATGAATGCCTCTACAAATCTTGTTATGGTCAAAACCACGCCAGACTTACCCTTTTTGAGAAAAAATATGTGTATCGCACAATAACATACATATTTTTACATATTTTCAGCTAAAAGTATGGCATAATTTGGTTTATTTTCATTTTCTCGGAAACTACTAGGCCTAGAATTAAGATTTTTGGTTTAAAATGTTCGTAATGAATGCCTCTACAAATCTTGTTATGGTCAAAACCACGCCAGACTTACCGTTTTTGAGAAAAAATATGTGTATCGCACAATAACATACATATTTTTACATATTTTCAGCTAAAAGTATGGCATAATTTGGTTTATTTCCATTTTCTCGGAAACTACTAGGCCTAGAATTAAGATTTTTGGTTTAAAATGTTCGTAATGAATGCCTCTACAAATCTTGTTATGGTCAAAACCACGCCAGACTTACCGTTTTTGAGAAAAAATATGTGCATCGCACAATAACATACATATTTTTACATATTTTCAGCTAAAAGTATGGCATAATTTGGTTTATTTCCATTTTCTCGGAAACTACTAGGCCTAGAATTAAGATTTTTGGTTTAAAATGTTCGTAATGAATGCCTCTACAAATCTTGTTATGGTCAAAACCACGCCAGACTTACCGTTTTTGAGAAAAAATATGTGCATCGCACAATAACATACATATTTTTAGCTAAAAGTATGGCATAATTTGGTTTATTTTCATTTTCTCGGAAACTACTAGGCCTAGAATTAAGATTTTTGGTTTAAAATGTTCGCAATGAATGCCTCTACAAATCTTGTTATGGTCAAAACCACGCCAGACTTACCCTTTTTGAGAAAAAATATGTGCATCGCACAATAACATACATATTTTTAGCTAAAAGTATGGCATAATTTGGTTTATTTCCATTTTCTCGGAAACTACTAGGCCTAGAATTAAGATTTTTGGTTTAAAATGTTCGTAATGAATGCCTCTACAAATCTTGTTATGGTCAAAACCACGCCAGACTTACCGTTTTTGAGAAAAAATATGTGCATCGCACAATAACATACATATTTTTAGCTAAAAGTATGGCATAATTTGGTTTATTTTCATTTTCTCGGAAACTACTAGGCCTAGAATTAAGATTTTTGGTTTAAAATGTTCGTAATGAATGCCTCTACAAATCTTGTTATGGTCAAAACCACGCCAGACTTACCGTTTTTGAGAAAAAATATGTGCATCGCACAATAACATACATATTTTTAGCTAAAAGTATGGCATAATTTGGTTTATTTTCATTTTCTCGGAAACTACTAGGCCTAGAATTAAGATTTTTGGTTTAAAATGTTCGTAATGAATGCCTCTACAAATCTTGTTATGGTCAAAACCACGCCAGACTTACCGTTTTTGAGAAAAAATATGTGTATCGCACAATAACATACATATTTTCAGCTAAAAGTATGGCATAATTTGGTTTATTTCCATTTTCTCGGAAACTACTAGGCCTAGAATTAAGATTTTTGGTTTAAAATGTTCGTAATGAATGCCTCTACAAATCTTGTTATGGTCAAAACCACGCCAGACTTACCCTTTTTGAGAAAAAATATGTGCATCGCACAATAACATACATATTTTTAGCTAAAAGTATGGCATAATTTGGTTTATTTCCATTTTCTCGGAAACTACTAGGCCTAGAATTAAGATTTTTGGTTTAAAATGTTCGTAATGAATGCCTCTACAAATCTTGTTATGGTCAAAACCACGCCAGACTTACCGTTTTTGAGAAAAAATATGTGTATCGCACAATAACATACATATTTTTACATATTTTCAGCTAAAAGTATGGCATAATTTGGTTTATTTCCATTTTCTCGGAAACTACTAGGCCTAGAATTAAGATTTTTGGTTTAAAATGTTCGTAATGAATGCCTCTACAAATCTTGTTATGGTCAAAACCACGCCAGACTTACCGTTTTTGAGAAAAAATATGTGTATCGCACAATAACATACATATTTTTACATATTTTCAGCTAAAAGTATGGCATAATTTGGTTTATTTCCATTTTCTCGGAAACTACTAGGCCTAGAATTAAGATTTTTGGTTTAAAATGTTCGTAATGAATGCCTCTACAAATCTTGTTATGGTCAAAACCACGCCAGACTTACCGTTTTTGAGAAAAAATATGTGTATCGCACAATAACATACATATTTTTACATATTTTCAGCTAAAAGTATGGCATAATTTGGTTTATTTCCATTTTCTCGGAAACTACTAGGCCTAGAATTAAGATTTTTGGTTTAAAATGTTCGTAATGAATGCCTCTACAAATCTTGTTATGGTCAAAACCACGCCAGACTTACCGTTTTTGAGAAAAAATATGTGCATCGCACAATAACATACATATTTTTAGCTAAAAGTATGGCATAATTTGGTTTATTTTCATTTTCTCGGAAACTACTAGGCCTAGAATTAAGATTTTTGGTTTAAAATGTTCGTAATGAATGCCTCTACAAATCTTGTTATGGTCAAAACCACGCCAGACTTACCGTTTTTGAGAAAAAATATGTGTATCGCACAATAACATACATATTTTTAGCTAAAAGTATGGCATAATTTGGTTTATTTTCATTTTCTCGGAAACTACTAGGCCTAGAATTAAGATTTTTGGTTTAAAATGTTCGTAATGAATGCCTCTACAAATCTTGTTATGGTCAAAACCACGCCAGACTTACCGTTTTTGAGAAAAAATATGTGCATCGCACAATAACATACATATTTTTACATATTTTCAGCTAAAAGTATGGCATAATTTGGTTTATTTCCATTTTCTCGGAAACTACTAGGCCTAGAATTAAGATTTTTGGTTTAAAATGTTCGTAATGAATGCCTCTACAAATCTTGTTATGGTCAAAACCACGCCAGACTTACCGTTTTTGAGAAAAAATATGTGCATCGCACAATAACATACATATTTTTAGCTAAAAGTATGGCATAATTTGGTTTATTTTCATTTTCTCGGAAACTACTAGGCCTAGAATTAAGATTTTTGGTTTAAAATGTTCGAAATGAATGCCTCTACAAATCTTGTTATGGTCAAAACCACGCCAGACTTACCGTTTTTGAGAAAAAATATGTGCATCGCACAATAACATACATATTTTTAGCTAAAAGTATGGCATAATTTGGTTTATTTTCATTTTCTCGGAAACTACTAGGCCTAGAATTAAGATTTTTGGTTTAAAATGTTCGTAATGAATGCCTCTACAAATCTTGTTATGGTCAAAACCACGCCAGACTTACCGTTTTTGAGAAAAAATATGTGCATCGCACAATAACATACATATTTTTACATATTTTCAGCTAAAAGTATGGCATAATTTGGTTTATTTCCATTTTCTCGGAAACTACTAGGCCTAGAATTAAGATTTTTGGTTTAAAATGTTCGTAATGAATGCCTCTACAAATCTTGTTATGGTCAAAACCACGCCAGACTTACCGTTTTTGAGAAAAAATATGTGTATCGCACAATAACATACATATTTTTACATATTTTCAGCTAAAAGTATGGCATAATTTGGTTTATTTCCATTTTCTCGGAAACTACTAGGCCTAGAATTAAGATTTTTGGTTTAAAATGTTCGTAATGAATGCCTCTACAAATCTTGTTATGGTCAAAACCACGCCAGACTTACCGTTTTTGAGAAAAAATATGTGCATCGCACAATAACATACATATTTTTAGCTAAAAGTATGGCATAATTTGGTTTATTTTCATTTTCTCGGAAACTACTAGGCCTAGAATTAAGATTTTTGGTTTAAAATGTTCGTAATGAATGCCTCTACAAATCTTGTTATGGTCAAAACCACGCCAGACTTACCGTTTTTGAGAAAAAATATGTGTATCGCACAATAACATACATATTTTTAGCTAAAAGTATGGCATAATTTGGTTTATTTTCATTTTCTCGGAAACTACTAGGCCTAGAATTAAGATTTTTGGTTTAAAATGTTCGTAATGAATGCCTCTACAAATCTTGTTATGGTCAAAACCACGCCAGACTTACCGTTTTTGAGAAAAAATATGTGTATCGCACAATAACATACATATTTTTAGCTAAAAGTATGGCATAATTTGGTTTATTTCCATTTTCTCGGAAACTACTAGGCCTAGAATTAAGATTTTTGGTTTAAAATGTTCGTAATGAATGCCTCTACAAATCTTGTTATGGTCAAAACCACGCCAGACTTACCGTTTTTGAGAAAAAATATGTGCATCGCACAATAACATACATATTTTTAGCTAAAAGTATGGCATAATTTGGTTTATTTTCATTTTCTCGGAAACTACTAGGCCTAGAATTAAGATTTTTGGCTTAAAATGTTCGTAATGAATGCCTCTACAAATCTTGTTATGGTCAAAACCACGCCAGACTTACCGTTTTTGAGAAAAAATATGTGCATCGCACAATAACATACATATTTTTAGCTAAAAGTATGGCATAATTTGGTTTATTTTCATTTTCTCGGAAACTACTAGGCCTAGAATTAAGATTTTTGGTTTAAAATGTTCGTAATGAATGCCTCTACAAATCTTGTTATGGTCAAAACCACGCCAGACTTACCGTTTTTGAGAAAAAATATGTGTATCGCACAATAACATACATATTTTTACATATTTTCAGCTAAAAGTATGGCATAATTTGGTTTATTTCCATTTTCTCGGAAACTACTAGGCCTAGAATTAAGATTTTTGGTTTAAAATGTTCGTAATGAATGCCTCTACAAATCTTGTTATGGTCAAAACCACGCCAGACTTACCGTTTTTGAGAAAAAATATGTGTATCGCACAATAACATACATATTTTTACATATTTTCAGCTAAAAGTATGGCATAATTTGGTTTATTTCCATTTTCTCGGAAACTACTAGGCCTAGAATTAAGATTTTTGGTTTAAAATGTTCGTAATGAATGCCTCTACAAATCTTGTTATGGTCAAAACCACGCCAGACTTACCGTTTTTGAGAAAAAATATGTGCATCGCACAATAACATACATATTTTTAGCTAAAAGTATGGCATAATTTGGTTTATTTTCATTTTCTCGGAAACTACTAGGCCTAGAATTAAGATTTTTGGTTTAAAATGTTCGTAATGAATGCCTCTACAAATCTTGTTATGGTCAAAACCACGCCAGACTTACCGTTTTTGAGAAAAAATATGTGTATCGCACAATAACATACATATTTTTACATATTTTCAGCTAAAAGTATGGCATAATTTGGTTTATTTCCATTTTCTCGGAAACTACTAGGCCTAGAATTAAGATTTTTGGTTTAAAATGTTCGTAATGAATGCCTCTACAAATCTTGTTATGGTCAAAACCACGCCAGACTTACCGTTTTTGAGAAAAAATATGTGCATCGCACAATAACATACATATTTTTAGCTAAAAGTATGGCATAATTTGGTTTATTTCCATTTTCTCGGAAACTACTAGGCCTAGAATTAAGATTTTTGGTTTAAAATGTTCGTAATGAATGCCTCTACAAATCTTGTTATGGTCAAAACCACGCCAGACTTACCGTTTTTGAGAAAAAATATGTGTATCGCACAATAACATACATATTTTTACATATTTTCAGCTAAAAGTATGGCATAATTTGGTTTATTTCCATTTTCTCGGAAACTACTAGGCCTAGAATTAAGATTTTTGGTTTAAAATGTTCGTAATGAATGCCTCTACAAATCTTGTTATGGTCAAAACCACGCCAGACTTACCGTTTTTGAGAAAAAATATGTGCATCGCACAATAACATACATATTTTTAGCTAAAAGTATGGCATAATTTGGTTTATTTTCATTTTCTCGGAAACTACTAGGCCTAGAATTAAGATTTTTGGTTTAAAATGTTCGTAATGAATGCCTCTACAAATCTTGTTATGGTCAAAACCACGCCAGACTTACCGTTTTTGAGAAAAAATATGTGCATCGCACAATAACATACATATTTTTAGCTAAAAGTATGGCATAATTTGGTTTATTTTCATTTTCTCGGAAACTACTAGGCCTAGAATTAAGATTTTTGGTTTAAAATGTTCGTAATGAATGCCTCTACAAATCTTGTTATGGTCAAAACCACGCCAGACTTACCGTTTTTGAGAAAAAATATGTGTATCGCACAATAACATACATATTTTTACACATTTTCAGCTAAAAGTATGGCATAATTTGGTTTATTTCCATTTTCTCGGAAACTACTAGGCCTAGAATTAAGATTTTTGGTTTAAAATGTTCGTAATGAATGCCTCTACAAATCTTGTTATGGTCAAAACCACGCCAGACTTACCCTTTTTGAGAAAAAATATGTGCATCGCACAATAACATACATATTTTTAGCTAAAAGTATGGCATAATTTGGTTTATTTCCATTTTCTCGGAAACTACTAGGCCTAGAATTAAGATTTTTGGTTTAAAATGTTCGTAATGAATGCCTCTACAAATCTTGTTATGGTCAAAACCACGCCAGACTTACCGTTTTTGAGAAAAAATATGTGTATCGCACAATAACATACATATTTTTACATATTTTCAGCTAAAAGTATGGCATAATTTGGTTTATTTTCATTTTCTCGGAAACTACTAGGCCTAGAATTAAGATTTTTGGTTTAAAATGTTCGTAATGAATGCCTCTACAAATCTTGTTATGGTCAAAACCACGCCAGACTTACCGTTTTTGAGAAAAAATATGTGTATCGCACAATAACATACATATTTTTACATATTTTCAGCTAAAAGTATGGCATAATTTGGTTTATTTCCATTTTCTCGGAAACTACTAGGCCTAGAATTAAGATTTTTGGTTTAAAATGTTCGTAATGAATGCCTCTACAAATCTTGTTATGGTCAAAACCACGCCAGACTTACCGTTTTTGAGAAAAAATATGTGCATCGCACAATAACATACATATTTTTAGCTAAAAGTATGGCATAATTTGGTTTATTTTCATTTTCTCGGAAACTACTAGGCCTAGAATTAAGATTTTTGGTTTAAAATGTTCGTAATGAATGCCTCTACAAATCTTGTTATGGTCAAAACCACGCCAGACTTACCGTTTTTGAGAAAAAATATGTGCATCGCACAATAACATACATATTTTTACATATTTTCAGCTAAAAGTATGGCATAATTTGGTTTATTTCCATTTTCTCGGAAACTACTAGGCCTAGAATTAAGATTTTTGGTTTAAAATGTTCGTAATGAATGCCTCTACAAATCTTGTTATGGTCAAAACCACGCCAGACTTACCGTTTTTGAGAAAAAATATGTGTATCGCACAATAACATACATATTTTTACATATTTTCAGCTAAAAGTATGGCATAATTTGGTTTATTTTCATTTTCTCGGAAACTACTAGGCCTAGAATTAAGATTTTTGGTTTAAAATGTTCGTAATGAATGCCTCTACAAATCTTGTTATGGTCAAAACCACGCCAGACTTACCGTTTTTGAGAAAAAATATGTGTATCGCACAATAACATACATATTTTTACATATTTTCAGCTAAAAGTATGGCATAATTTGGTTTATTTTCATTTTCTCGGAAACTACTAGGCCTAGAATTAAGATTTTTGGTTTAAAATGTTCGTAATGAATGCCTCTACAAATCTTGTTATGGTCAAAACCACGCCAGACTTACCGTTTTTGAGAAAAAATATGTGCATCGCACAATAACATACATATTTTTAGCTAAAAGTATGGCATAATTTGGTTTATTTTCATTTTCTCGGAAACTACTAGGCCTAGAATTAAGATTTTTGGTTTAAAATGTTCGTAATGAATGCCTCTACAAATCTTGTTATGGTCAAAACCACTCCAGACTTACCGTTTTTGAGAAAAAATATGTGCATCGCACAATAACATACATATTTTTACATATTTTCAGCTAAAAGTATGGCATAATTTGGTTTATTTCCATTTTCTCGGAAACTACTAGGCCTAGAATTAAGATTTTTGGTTTAAAATGTTCGTAATGAATGCCTCTACAAATCTTGTTATGGTCAAAACCACGCCAGACTTACCGTTTTTGAGAAAAAATATGTGCATCGCACAATAACATACATATTTTTAGCTAAAAGTATGGCATAATTTGGTTTATTTCCATTTTCTCGGAAACTACTAGGCCTAGAATTAAGATTTTTGGTTTAAAATGTTCGTAATGAATGCCACTACAAATCTTGTTATGGTCAAAACCACGCCAGACTTACCGTTTTTGAGAAAAAATATGTGTATCGCACAATAACATACATATTTTTACATATTTTTAGCTAAAAGTATGGCATAATTTGGTTTATTTCCATTTTCTCGGAAACTACTAGGCCTAGAATTAAGATTTTTGGTTTAAAATGTTCGTAATGAATGCCTCTACAAATCTTGTTATGGTCAAAACCACGCCACGCCACGCCACTACTAGGCCTAGAATTAAGATTTTTGGTTTAAAATGTTCGTAATGAATGCCTCTACAAATCTTGTTATGGTCAAAACCACGCCAGACTTACCGTTTTTGAGAAAAAATATGTGCATCGCACAATAACATACATATTTTTAGCTAAAAGTATGGCATAATTTGGTTTATTTTCATTTTCTCGGAAACTACTAGGCCTAGAATTAAGATTTTTGGTTTAAAATGTTCGTAATGAATGCCTCTACAAATCTTGTTATGGTCAAAACCACGCCAGACTTACCGTTTTTGAGAAAAAATATGTGTATCGCACAATAACATACATATTTTTACATATTTTCAGCTAAAAGTATGGCATAATTTGGTTTATTTCCATTTTCTCGGAAACTACTAGGCCTAGAATTAAGATTTTTGGTTTAAAATGTTCGTAATGAATGCCTCTACAAATCTTGTTATGGTCAAAACCACGCCAGACTTACCGTTTTTGAGAAAAAATATGTGCATCGCACAATAACATACATATTTTTAGCTAAAAGTATGGCATAATTTGGTTTATTTCCATTTTCTCGGAAACTACTAGGCCTAGAATTAAGATTTTTGGTTTAAAATGTTCGTAATGAATGCCTCTACAAATCTTGTTATGGTCAAAACCACGCCAGACTTACCGTTTTTGAGAAAAAATATGTGTATCGCACAATAACATACATATTTTTACATATTTTCAGCTAAAAGTATGGCATAATTTGGTTTATTTCCATTTTCTCGGAAACTACTAGGCCTAGAATTAAGATTTTTGGTTTAAAATGTTCGTAATGAATGCCTCTACAAATCTTGTTATGGTCAAAACCACGCCAGACTTACCCTTTTTGAGAAAAAATATGTGTATCGCACAATAACATACATATTTTTACATATTTTCAGCTAAAAGTATGGCATAATTTGGTTTATTTCCATTTTCTCGGAAACTACTAGGCCTAGAATTAAGATTTTTGGTTTAAAATGTTCGTAATGAATGCCTCTACAAATCTTGTTATGGTCAAAACCACGCCAGACTT